>OZ035960.1:66360435-66372935 GCA_964034945.1 Chrysopilus asiliformis | reverse complement strand
GACAGACAGACTGACAGACAGACTGACAGACAGACTGACAGACAGACTGACAGACAGACTGACAGACAGACTGACAGACAGACTGACAGACAGACTGACAGACAGACTGACAGACAGACTGACAGACAGACTGACAGACAGACTGACAGACAGACTGACAGACAGACTGACAGACAGACTGACAGACAGACTGACAGACAGACTGACAGACAGACTGACAGACAGACTGACAGACAGACTGACAGACAGACTGACAGACAGACTGACAGACAGACTGACAGACAGACTGACAGACAGACTGACAGACAGACTGACAGACAGACTGACAGACAGACTGACAGACAGACTGACAGACAGACTGACAGACAGACTGACAGACAGACTGACAGACAGACTGACAGACAGACTGACAGACAGACTGACAGACAGACTGACAGACAGACTGACAGACAGACTGACAGACAGACTGACAGACAGACTGACAGACAGACTGACAGACAGACTGACAGACAGACTGACAGACAGACTGACAGACAGACTGACAGACAGACTGACAGACAGACTGACAGACAGACTGACAGACAGACTGACAGACAGACTGACAGACAGACTGACAGACAGACTGACAGACAGACTGACAGACAGACTGACAGACAGACTGACAGACAGACTGACAGACAGACTGACAGACAGACTGACAGACAGACTGACAGACAGACTGACAGACAGACTGACAGACAGACTGACAGACAGACTGACAGACAGACTGACAGACAGACTGACAGACAGACTGACAGACAGACTGACAGA
This sequence comes from Chrysopilus asiliformis, assembly GCA_964034945.1. Classification (NCBI taxonomy): domain Eukaryota; kingdom Metazoa; phylum Arthropoda; class Insecta; order Diptera; family Rhagionidae; genus Chrysopilus; species Chrysopilus asiliformis. The sequence goes on along the minus strand of OZ035960.1, from coordinate 66,372,125 downwards.
CAGACTGACAGACAGACTGACAGACAGACTGACAGACAGACTGACAGACAGACTGACAGACAGACTGACTGACAGACAGACTGACAGACAGACTGACAGACAGACTGACAGACAGACTGACAGACAGACTGACAGACAGACTGACAGACAGACTGACAGACAGACTGACAGACAGACTGACAGACAGACTGACAGACAGACTGACAGACAGACTGACAGACAGACTGACAGACAGACTGACAGACAGACTGACAGACAGACTGACAGACAGACTGACAGACAGACTGACAGACAGACTGACAGACAGACTGACAGACAGACTGACAGACAGACTGACAGACAGACTGACAGACAGACTGACAGACAGACTGACAGACAGACTGACAGACAGACTGACAGACAGACTGACAGACAGACTGACAGACAGACTGACAGACAGACTGACAGACAGACTGACAGACAGACTGACAGACAGACTGACAGACAGACTGACAGACAGACTGACAGACAGACTGACAGACAGACTGACAGACAGACTGACAGACAGACTGACAGACAGACTGACAGACAGACTGACAGACAGACTGACAGACAGACTGACAGACAGACTGACAGACAGACTGACAGACAGACTGACAGACAGACTGACAGACAGACTGACAGACAGACTGACAGACAGACTGACAGACAGACTGACAGACAGACTGACAGACAGACTGACAGACAGACTGACAGACAGACTGACAGACAGACTGACAGACAGACTGACAGACAGACTGACAGACAGACTGACAGACAGACTGACAGACAGACTGACAGACAGACTGACAGACAGACTGACAGACAGACTGACAGACAGACTGACAGACAGACTGACAGACAGACTGACAGACAGACTGACAGACAGACTGACAGACAGACTGACAGACAGACTGACAGACAGACTGACAGACAGACTGACAGACAGACTGACAGACAGACTGACAGACAGACTGACAGACAGACTGACAGACAGACTGACAGACAGACTGACAGACAGACTGACAGACAGACTGACAGACAGACTGACAGACAGACTGACAGACAGACTGACAGACAGACTGACAGACAGACTGACAGACAGACTGACAGACAGACTGACAGACAGACTGACAGACAGACTGACAGACAGACTGACAGACAGACTGACAGACAGACTGACAGACAGACTGACAGACAGACTGACAGACAGACTGACAGACAGACTGACAGACAGACTGACAGACAGACTGACAGACAGACTGACAGACAGACTGACAGACAGACTGACAGACAGACTGACAGACAGACTGACAGACAGACTGACAGACAGACTGACAGACAGACTGACAGACAGACTGACAGACAGACTGACAGACAGACTGACAGACAGACTGACAGACAGACTGACAGACAGACTGACAGACAGACTGACAGACAGACTGACAGACAGACTGACAGACAGACTGACAGACAGACTGACAGACAGACTGACAGACAGACTGACAGACAGACTGACAGACAGACTGACAGACAGACTGACAGACAGACTGACAGACAGACTGACAGACAGACTGACAGACAGACTGACAGACAGACTGACAGACAGACTGACAGACAGACTGACAGACAGACTGACAGACAGACTGACAGACAGACTGACAGACAGACTGACAGACAGACTGACAGACAGACTGACAGACAGACTGACAGACAGACTGACAGACAGACTGACAGACAGACTGACAGACAGACTGACAGACAGACTGACAGACAGACTGACAGACAGACTGACAGACAGACTGACAGACAGACTGACAGACAGACTGACAGACAGACTGACAGACAGACTGACAGACAGACTGACAGACAGACTGACAGACAGACTGACAGACAGACTGACAGACAGACTGACAGACAGACTGACAGACAGACTGACAGACAGACTGACAGACAGACTGACAGACAGACTGACAGACAGACTGACAGACAGACTGACAGACAGACTGACAGACAGACTGACAGACAGACTGACAGACAGACTGACAGACAGACTGACAGACAGACTGACAGACAGACTGACAGACAGACTGACAGACAGACTGACAGACAGACTGACAGACAGACTGACAGACAGACTGACAGACAGACTGACAGACAGACTGACAGACAGACTGACAGACAGACTGACAGACAGACTGACAGACAGACTGACAGACAGACTGACAGACAGACTGACAGACAGACTGACAGACAGACTGACAGACAGACTGACAGACAGACTGACAGACAGACTGACAGACAGACTGACAGACAGACTGACAGACAGACTGACAGACAGACTGACAGACAGACTGACAGACAGACTGACAGACAGACTGACAGACAGACTGACAGACAGACTGACAGACAGACTGACAGACAGACTGACAGACAGACTGACAGACAGACTGACAGACAGACTGACAGACAGACTGACAGACAGACTGACAGACAGACTGACAGACAGACTGACAGACAGACTGACAGACAGACTGACAGACAGACTGACAGACAGACTGACAGACAGACTGACAGACAGACTGACAGACAGACTGACAGACAGACTGACAGACAGACTGACAGACAGACTGACAGACAGACTGACAGACAGACTGACAGACAGACTGACAGACAGACTGACAGACAGACTGACAGACAGACTGACAGACAGACTGACAGACAGACTGACAGACAGACTGACAGACAGACTGACAGACAGACTGACAGACAGACTGACAGACAGACTGACAGACAGACTGACAGACAGACTGACAGACAGACTGACAGACAGACTGACAGACAGACTGACAGACAGACTGACAGACAGACTGACAGACAGACTGACAGACAGACTGACAGACAGACTGACAGACAGACTGACAGACAGACTGACAGACAGACTGACAGACAGACTGACAGACAGACTGACAGACAGACTGACAGACAGACTGACAGACAGACTGACAGACAGACTGACAGACAGACTGACAGACAGACTGACAGACAGACTGACAGACAGACTGACAGACAGACTGACAGACAGACTGACAGACAGACTGACAGACAGACTGACAGACAGACTGACAGACAGACTGACAGACAGACAGACTGACAGACAGACTGACAGACAGACTGACAGACAGACTGACAGACAGACTGACAGACAGACTGACAGACAGACTGACAGACAGACAGACTGACAGACAGACTGACAGACAGACTGACAGACAGACTGACAGACTGACAGACAGACTGACAGACAGACTGACAGACAGACTGACAGACAGACTGACAGACAGACTGACAGACAGACTGACAGACAGACTGACAGACAGACTGACAGACAGACTGACAGACAGACTGACAGACAGACTGACAGACAGACTGACAGACAGACTGACAGACAGACTGACAGACAGACTGACAGACAGACTGACAGACAGACTGACAGACAGACTGACAGACAGACTGACAGACAGACTGACAGACAGACTGACAGACAGACTGACAGACAGACTGACAGACTGACAGACAGACTGACAGACAGACTGACAGACAGACTGACAGACAGACTGACAGACAGACTGACAGACTGACAGACAGACTGACAGACAGACTGACAGACAGACTGACAGACAGACTGACAGACAGACTGACAGACAGACTGACAGACAGACTGACAGACAGACTGACAGACAGACTGACAGACAGACTGACAGACAGACTGACAGACTGACAGACAGACTGACAGACAGACTGACAGACAGACTGACAGACAGACTGACAGACAGACTGACAGACAGACTGACAGACAGACTGACAGACAGACTGACAGACAGACTGACAGACAGACTGACAGACAGACTGACAGACAGACTGACAGACAGACTGACAGACAGACTGACAGACAGACTGACAGACAGACTGACAGACAGACTGACAGACAGACTGACAGACAGACTGACAGACAGACTGACAGACAGACTGACAGACAGACTGACAGACAGACTGACAGACAGACTGACAGACAGACTGACAGACAGACTGACAGACAGACTGACAGACAGACTGACAGACAGACTGACAGACAGACTGACAGACAGACTGACAGACAGACTGACAGACAGACTGACAGACAGACTGACAGACAGACTGACAGACAGACTGACAGACAGACTGACAGACAGACTGACAGACAGACTGACAGACAGACTGACAGACAGACTGACAGACAGACTGACAGACAGACTGACAGACAGACTGACAGACAGACTGACAGACAGACTGACAGACAGACTGACAGACAGACTGACAGACAGACTGACAGACAGACTGACAGACAGACTGACAGACAGACTGACAGACAGACTGACAGACAGACTGACAGACAGACTGACAGACAGACTGACAGACAGACTGACAGACAGACTGACAGACAGACTGACAGACAGACTGACAGACAGACTGACAGACAGACTGACAGACAGACTGACAGACAGACTGACAGACAGACTGACAGACAGACTGACAGACAGACTGACAGACAGACTGACAGACAGACTGACAGACAGACTGACAGACAGACTGACAGACAGACTGACAGACAGACTGACAGACAGACTGACAGACAGACTGACAGACAGACTGACAGACAGACTGACAGACAGACTGACAGACAGACTGACAGACAGACTGACAGACAGACTGACAGACAGACTGACAGACAGACTGACAGACAGACTGACAGACAGACTGACAGACAGACTGACAGACAGACTGACAGACAGACTGACAGACAGACTGACAGACAGACTGACAGACAGACTGACAGACAGACTGACAGACAGACTGACAGACAGACTGACAGACAGACTGACAGACAGACTGACAGACAGACTGACAGACAGACTGACAGACAGACTGACAGACAGACTGACAGACAGACTGACAGACAGACTGACAGACAGACTGACAGACAGACTGACAGACAGACAGACAGACTGACAGACAGACTGACAGACAGACTGACAGACAGACTGACAGACAGACTGACAGACAGACTGACAGACAGACTGACAGACAGACTGACAGACAGACTGACAGACAGACTGACAGACAGACTGACAGACAGACTGACAGACAGACTGACAGACAGACTGACAGACAGACTGACAGACAGACTGACAGACAGACTGACAGACAGACTGACAGACAGACTGACAGACAGACTGACAGACAGACTGACAGACAGACTGACAGACAGACTGACAGACAGACTGACAGACAGACTGACAGACAGACTGACAGACAGACTGACAGACAGACTGACAGACAGACTGACAGACAGACTGACAGACAGACTGACAGACAGACTGACAGACAGACTGACAGACAGACTGACAGACAGACTGACAGACAGACTGACAGACAGACTGACAGACAGACTGACAGACAGACTGACAGACAGACTGACAGACAGACTGACAGACAGACTGACAGACAGACTGACAGACAGACTGACAGACAGACTGACAGACAGACTGACAGACAGACTGACAGACAGACTGACAGACAGACTGACAGACAGACTGACAGACAGACTGACAGACAGACTGACAGACAGACTGACAGACAGACTGACAGACAGACTGACAGACAGACTGACAGACAGACTGACAGACAGACTGACAGACAGACTGACAGACAGACTGACAGACAGACTGACAGACAGACTGACAGACAGACTGACAGACAGACTGACAGACAGACTGACAGACAGACTGACAGACAGACTGACAGACAGACTGACAGACAGACTGACAGACAGACTGACAGACAGACTGACAGACAGACTGACAGACAGACTGACAGACAGACTGACAGACAGACTGACAGACAGACTGACAGACAGACTGACAGACAGACTGACAGACAGACTGACAGACAGACTGACAGACAGACTGACAGACAGACTGACAGACAGACTGACAGACAGACTGACAGACAGACTGACAGACAGACTGACAGACAGACTGACAGACAGACTGACAGACAGACTGACAGACAGACTGACAGACAGACTGACAGACAGACTGACAGACAGACTGACAGACAGACTGACAGACAGACTGACAGACAGACTGACAGACAGACTGACAGACAGACTGACAGACAGACAGACTGACAGACAGACTGACAGACAGACTGACAGACAGACTGACAGACAGACTGACAGACAGACTGACAGACAGACTGACAGACAGACTGACAGACAGACTGACAGACTGACAGACAGACTGACTGACAGACTGACAGACAGACTGACAGACAGACTGACAGACAGACTGACAGACTGACAGACAGACTGACAGACAGACTGACAGACAGACTGACAGACAGACTGACAGACAGACTGACAGACAGACTGACAGACAGACTGACAGACAGACTGACAGACAGACTGACAGACAGACTGACAGACAGACTGACAGACAGACTGACAGACAGACTGACAGACAGACTGACAGACAGACTGACAGACAGACTGACAGACAGACTGACAGACAGACTGACAGACAGACTGACAGACAGACTGACAGACAGACTGACAGACAGACTGACAGACAGACTGACAGACAGACTGACAGACAGACTGACAGACAGACTGACAGACAGACTGACAGACAGACTGACAGACAGACTGACAGACAGACTGACAGACAGACTGACAGACAGACTGACAGACAGACTGACAGACAGACTGACAGACAGACTGACAGACTGACTGACAGACTGACAGACAGACTGACAGACAGACTGACAGACAGACTGACAGACAGACTGACAGACAGACTGACAGACAGACTGACAGACAGACTGACAGACAGACTGACAGACAGACTGACAGACTGACAGACAGACTGACAGACAGACTGACAGACAGACTGACAGACAGACTGACAGACAGACTGACAGACAGACTGACAGACAGACTGACAGGACAGACTGACAGACAGACTGACAGACAGACTGACAGACAGACTGACAGACAGACTGACAGACAGACTGACAGACAGACTGACAGACAGACTGACAGACAGACTGACAGACAGACTGACAGACAGACTGACAGACAGACTGACAGACAGACTGACAGACAGACTGACAGACAGACTGACTGACAGACTGACTGACAGACTGACAGACAGACTGACAGACAGACAGACTGACAGACAGACTGACAGACAGACTGACAGACAGACTGACAGACAGACTGACAGACAGACAGACTGACAGACTGACAGACAGACTGACAGACAGACTGACAGACAGACTGACAGACAGACTGACAGACAGACTGACAGACAGACTGACAGACAGACTGACAGACAGACTGACAGACAGACTGACAGACTGACAGACAGACTGACAGACAGACTGACAGACAGACTGACAGACAGACTGACAGACTGACAGACAGACTGACAGACAGACTGACAGACAGACTGACAGACAGACTGACAGACAGACTGACAGACAGACTGACAGACAGACTGACAGACAGACTGACAGACAGACTGACAGACAGACTGACAGACAGACTGACAGACAGACTGACAGACAGACTGACAGACAGACTGACAGACAGACTGACAGACAGACTGACAGACAGACTGACAGACAGACTGACAGACAGACTGACAGACAGACTGACAGACAGACTGACAGACAGACTGACAGACAGACTGACAGACAGACTGACAGACAGACTGACAGACAGACTGACAGACAGACTGACAGACAGACTGACAGACAGACTGACAGACAGACTGACAGACAGACTGACAGACAGACTGACAGACAGACTGACAGACAGACTGACAGACAGACTGACAGACAGACTGACAGACAGACTGACAGACAGACTGACAGACAGACTGACAGACAGACTGACAGACAGACTGACAGACAGACTGACAGACAGACTGACAGACAGACTGACAGACAGACTGACAGACAGACTGACAGACAGACTGACAGACAGACTGACAGACAGACTGACAGACAGACTGACAGACAGACTGACAGACAGACTGACAGACAGACTGACAGACAGACTGACAGACAGACTGACAGACAGACTGACAGACAGACTGACAGACAGACTGACAGACAGACTGACAGACAGACTGACAGACAGACTGACAGACAGACTGACAGACAGACTGACAGACAGACTGACAGACAGACTGACAGACAGACTGACAGACAGACTGACAGACAGACTGACAGACAGACTGACAGACAGACTGACAGACAGACTGACAGACAGACTGACAGACAGACTGACAGACAGACTGACAGACAGACTGACAGACAGACTGACAGACAGACTGACAGACAGACTGACAGACAGACTGACAGACAGACTGACAGACAGACTGACAGACAGACTGACAGACAGACTGACAGACAGACTGACAGACAGACTGACAGACAGACTGACAGACAGACTGACAGACAGACTGACAGACAGACTGACAGACAGACTGACAGACAGACTGACAGACAGACTGACAGACAGACTGACAGACAGACTGACAGACAGACTGACAGACAGACTGACAGACAGACTGACAGACAGACTGACAGACAGACTGACAGACAGACTGACAGACAGACTGACAGACAGACTGACAGACAGACTGACAGACAGACTGACAGACAGACTGACAGACAGACTGATAGACAGACTGACAGACAGACTGACAGACAGACTGACAGACAGACTGACAGACAGACTGACAGACAGACTGACAGACAGACTGACAGACAGACTGACAGACAGACTGACAGACAGACTGACAGACAGACTGACAGACAGACTGACAGACAGACTGACAGACAGACTGACAGACAGACTGACAGACAGACTGACAGACAGACTGACAGACAGACTGACAGACAGACTGACAGACAGACTGACAGACAGACTGACAGACAGACTGACAGACAGACTGACAGACAGACTGACAGACAGACTGACAGACAGACTGACAGACAGACTGACATACTGACAGACAGACTGACAGACAGACTGACAGACAGACTGACAGACAGACTGACAGACAGACTGACAGACAGACTGACAGACAGACTGACAGACAGACTGACAGACTGACAGACAGACTGACAGACAGACTGACAGACTGACAGACAGACTGACAGACAGACTGACAGACAGACTGACAGACAGACTGACAGACAGACTGACAGACAGACTGACAGACAGACTGACAGACAGACTGACAGACAGACTGACAGACAGACTGACAGACAGACTGACAGACAGACTGACAGACAGACTGACAGACAGACTGACAGACAGACTGACAGACAGACTGACAGACAGACTGACAGACAGACTGACAGACAGACTGACAGACAGACTGACAGACAGACTGACAGACAGACTGACAGACAGACTGACAGACAGACTGACAGACAGACTGACAGACAGACTGACAGACAGACTGACAGACAGACTGACAGACAGACTGACAGACAGACTGACAGACAGACTGACAGACAGACTGACAGACAGACTGACAGACAGACTGACAGACAGACTGACAGACAGACTGACAGACAGACTGACAGACAGACTGACAGACAGACTGACAGACTGACAGACAGACTGACAGACAGACTGACAGACAGACTGACAGACAGACTGACAGACAGACTGACAGACAGACTGACAGACAGACTGACAGACAGACTGACAGACAGACTGACAGACAGACTGACAGACAGACTGACAGACAGACTGACAGACAGACTGACAGACAGACTGACAGACAGACTGACAGACAGACAGACTGACAGACAGACTGACAGACAGACTGACAGACAGACTGACAGACAGACTGACAGACAGACTGACAGACAGACTGACAGACAGACTGACAGACAGACTGACAGACAGACTGACAGACAGACTGACAGACTGACAGACAGACTGACAGACAGACTGACAGACAGACTGACAGACAGACTGACAGACTGACAGACAGACTGACAGACAGACTGACAGACAGACTGACAGACTGACAGACAGACTGACAGACAGACTGACAGACAGACTGACAGACAGACTGACAGACAGACTGACAGACAGACTGACAGACAGACTGACAGACAGACTGACAGACAGACTGACAGACAGACTGACAGACAGACTGACAGACAGACTGACAGACAGACTGACAGACAGACTGACAGACAGACTGACAGACAGACTGACAGACAGACTGACAGACAGACTGACAGACAGACTGACAGACAGACTGACAGACAGACTGACAGACAGACTGACAGACAGACTGACAGACAGACTGACAGACAGACTGACAGACAGACTGACAGACAGACTGACAGACAGACTGACAGACAGACAGACTGACAGACAGACTGACAGACAGACTGACAGACAGACTGACAGACAGACTGACAGACAGACTGACAGACTGACAGACAGACTGACAGACAGACTGACAGACAGACTGACAGACAGACTGACAGACAGACTGACAGACAGACTGACAGACAGACTGACAGACAGACTGACAGACAGACTGACAGACAGACTGACAGACAGACTGACAGACAGACTGACAGACAGACTGACAGACAGACTGACAGACAGACTGACAGACAGACTGACAGACAGACTGACAGACAGACTGACAGACAGACTGACAGACAGACTGACAGACAGACTGACAGACAGACTGACAGACAGACTGACAGACAGACTGACAGACAGACTGACAGACAGACTGACAGACAGACTGACAGACAGACTGACAGACAGACTGACAGACAGACTGACAGACAGACTGACAGACAGACTGACAGACAGACTGACAGACAGACTGACAGACAGACTGACAGACAGACTGACAGACAGACTGACAGACAGACTGACAGACAGACTGACAGACAGACTGACAGACAGACTGACAGACAGACTGACAGACAGACTGACAGACAGACTGACAGACAGACTGACAGACAGACTGACAGACAGACTGACAGACAGACTGACAGACAGACTGACAGACAGACTGACAGACAGACTGACAGACAGACTGACAGACAGACTGACAGACAGACTGACAGACTGACAGACAGACTGACAGACAGACTGACAGACAGACTGACAGACAGACTGACAGACTGACAGACAGACTGACAGACAGACTGACAGACAGACAGACTGACAGACAGACTGACAGACAGACTGACAGACAGACTGACAGACAGACTGACAGACAGACTGACAGACAGACTGACAGACAGACTGACAGACAGACTGACAGACAGACTGACAGACAGACTGACAGACAGACTGACAGACAGACTGACAGACAGACTGACAGACAGACTGACAGACAGACTGACAGACAGACTGACAGACAGACTGACAGACAGACTGACAGACAGACTGACAGACAGACTGACAGACAGACTGACAGACAGACTGACAGACAGACTGACAGACAGACTGACAGACAGACTGACAGACAGACTGACAGACAGACTGACAGACAGACTGACAGACAGAC